>CATNUY010000030.1:5000-12500 GCA_951217065.1 Baccha elongata
TTATGGTCGTTCCTGTTGCCAGGATGAGCAAAAAGCCCATTTTTAATAACAAACGGATACTCAACAGGTTACGGAATTGGAACCGTATTCCCTTTCGTTCAAAATTTATCAAGTATTTTATTTTTATAAAATAAAAATTAATCCAAAATCATGCATTTTTATTTTTATATTTAAAACCACCAAAAATCTTTTTTTTTTCTTGCCTTTTAATATTTATATTTTTAATAACTTGAAAATTTTCGGCTTTCGCCTTGAACTTAGGACCGACTAACTCGTGATCAACCACTGTTCACACGAAACCCTTCTCCACTTCAGTCCTCCAAGGTCTCATTCGATTATTTGCTACTACCACCAAGATCTGTACCAATAGCGGCTCCATGCAGGCTTACGCCAAACACTTCTAAGCACACCATTGTACCCTCCTACTCACTAAAGTTTCAAAATTTATATTCAATCGAAACTGAAATATAAATCATTTACTTTAGCGATAATGTGTAGGTATACAACTTAAGCGCCATCCATTTTAAGGGCTAGTTGCTTCGGCAGGTGAGTTGTTACACACTCCTTAGCGGATTACGACTTCCATGTCCACCGTCCTGCTGTCTTAAGCAACCAACGCCTTTCATGGTATCTGCATGAGTTGTTAATTTGGGCACCTTAACATTATGTTTGGTTCATCCCACAGCGCCAGTTCTGCTTACCAAAAGTGGCCCACTGGGCACAATATATCATAACCTAAACCTTCATATCAAGAAAGGCTAGGTTCTTACCCATTTAAAGTTTGAGAATAGGTTAAGATCGTTTCGACCCTAAGGCCTCTAATCATTCGCTTTACCAGATAAGATTATTTTATATAATTTTTCAATGCACCAGCTATCCTGAGGGAAACTTCGGAGGGAACCAGCTACTAGATGGTTCGATTAGTCTTTCGCCCCTATACTCAATTCTGACAATCGATTTGCACGTCAGAACTGTTTCGGTCTTCCATCAGGGTTTCCCCTGACTTCAACCTGATCAAGTATAGTTCACCATCTTTCGGGTCATAGCATATATGCTCAAGGTACGCTCTAGTTAGAGGCATAAATAATATAAATATCATTACGCATAACTGTATAGAACGCCCCGGGATTGAATTTATATTTCATAATAAAATTTAAACTAATCCCATTTTAACAGTTAAGTTAATTATGCCATTGGGTTTTATTAAAAATACCCAATGACTTGCACATATGTTAGACTCCTTGGTCCGTGTTTCAAGACGGGTCCCGAAGGTATCCTGAATCTATCGCATTGTTAATCATAATAGTGCATATAATTAAATAAACAAATCAATAGATCCATCTATTATTATAAAATTCCGAGGAATTTAAGCACATTATATAATTATATCTGACAATGATTTATCCAATCAAATACATTTATTTTATGTTAGAAATCCGAAAATAACTAATTTGAATAAACTTAAGTATAAGATCTTTTGATAAATATTTATGACATTATCAGATTACAATGTCCTTATATGAAAAAATTGCACACTATTTTTATTTTTAATTTTATATTAGTGATGAATTTTTCATAACGGATATTCAGGTTCATCGGGTTTAACCTCTAAGCAGTTTCACGTACTGTTTAACTCTCTATTCAGAGTTCTTTTCAACTTTCCCTCACGGTACTTGTTTACTATCGGTCTCATGGTTATATTTAGTTTTAGATGGAGTTTACCACCCACTTAGTGCTGCACTATCAAGCAACACGACTCTTTGGAAACATCTTCTAGTAATCATTAACGTTATACGGGCCTGGCACCCTCTATGGGTAAATGGCCTCATTTAAGAAGGACTTAAATCGTTAATTTCTCATACTAGATTATAGATGTTCCATACACTGCATCCCATATTTGCCATAAAGACAAAATGGCTTAGTGCTGAACTGATTTCTTTTCGCTCGCCGCTACTAAGAAAATCCTTGTTAGTTTCTTTTCCTTCCCTCATTAATATGCTTAAATTCGGGGAGTTATCTCATATGAGTTGAGGTTGTTTAACATAGCTTACATTTTATTATTTTATATACTCAGGATTTGAAATCAAATCTATTTATCAAATTTTAGAGGTGAATATTTTTGTTTGCCTTCAGATTAGTTTTTTTAATAAATTTACTTTACTTCTTTATATACTTTTATTTTTATTTTTGTAATTTTTCGCTTATTGTCTCAAAGTATATTTTATTCTAATTGCTCGCTTATTGTCTTATTTTTGATAAATTTTTGTAAAGTATATTTTATTCTAATTGTTCGCTTTTGTCTCATTTTTGATAAATTTTTGTTTAGTATATTTATACTAATTCATCCTCTTTTAATTAATTGATAATATAGAATTTGAAATTCATTTTGAGGTATACTTTGTAAATTAATATTATGAATTTAATAAAAAATCCAGTAATATAACATGTGCTTAAGCAGATTTTAAAAGAATAATAATTATATTAAAATTCTTCTTCATCTACAAGCAACTTTTTTAGCATAGTATCACAACCCTCAACCATATGTAGTCCAAGCAGCACTTCAAAATTAATTAAAGTACATAACAGCATGGACTGCGATATGCGTTCAAAATGTCGATGTTCATGTGTCCTGCAGTTCACACGATGACGCACAGTTTGCTGCGTTCTTCATCGACCCATGAGCCGAGTGATCCACCGCTTAGAGTGATAATTTTGTTTTTTTTTACAAGTCAATAATTTTAATAAAAGAAATATAAAATTTCTAATATTATTTTTTTAATTAATGTTTATATGTTGCGAATGTCAAATTCCGAAGAATCTTTAACTTATGAATAAGTACAACATTGTCCATTAATATTTTCTTGATTAGTCTTCTTTTCTAGATAAATGTTCATTTGACATTTTTTTATAATTTTATTTAAAAATATAGCGTTGCCCCAAGCGCATATTTTTTTCTTTTTGATTAGTCGTCTTCTTTTCTATATAAATATTCATTTTATAATTTTATTTAAAAATATAGCGTTGCCAAGGCGCATATTTTTTTCTTTCCGATTAGTCTTCTTTTCTATATAAATGTTCATTTAACATTTTTTTATAATTTTATTTAAAAATATAGCGTTGCCCCAAGCGCATATTTTTTTCTTTTTGATTAGTCTTCTTCTCTATATAAATGTTCATTTAACATTTTTTTATAATTTTATTTAAAAATATAGCGTTGCCCCAAGCGCATATTTTTTTCTTTTTGATTAGTCTTCTTCTCTATATAAATGTTCATTTAACATTTTTTATAATTTTTCTTAAAAATATAGCGTTCACCAAGCGCATATTTTTCTTTCTTTTATATTGCAATTTAATTTATTGACAATATTTTTTCTTATAATTTTTCATTTTCATTTCGTTTTTTTTTTTTTTCATTTTATTTTATATGCATTTTATGCATATTTTGATATTGCAATTTTATTTATTGCCATTTTGTTTTTGTATATATAAATTTTATATATTATATTTGTTTTTGCTTTTTATTTTAATTGTTTCTTTTTAAGAAGGAACACGTTAATGATCCTTCCGCAGGTTCACCTACGGAAACCTTGTTACGACTTTTACTTCCTCTAAATACTCAAGTTCGGTCAACTTCTGCGAAACAACCGTAACACGTGAGCGTCACAGTGATCACGTCCGGAGACCTCACTAAATAATTCAATCGGTAGTAGCGACGGGCGGTGTGTACAAAGGGCAGGGACTTAATCAATACGAGTTAATGACTCACACTTACTGGGAATTCCAAGTTCATGTGAACAGTTTCAGTTCACAATCCCAAGCATGAAAGTGGTTCAGCGGTTTACCCGGACCTCTCGGTCTAGGAAATACACGTTGATACTTTCATTGTAGCGCGCGTGCAGCCCAGGACATCTAAGGGCATTCCAGACCTGTTATTGCTCAATCTCATTATTGCTAGACGCAATTTGTCCATTTAAGAAGCTAGTGTCCTTATAATGGGACAAACAAACAGGTACGACTCCACTAACATAAACACATTCAAACACGTCTATATTTTACTATATTCATGAATAAAGGCTATGAAAGCTTCAACACCATAATCCTGAAAGCATCTATTTAATATATTTGAGTCTCGTTCGTTATCGGAATTAACCAGACAAATCACTCCACGAACTAAGAACGGCCATGCACCACCACCCATAGATTCGAGAAAGAGCTATCAATCTGTCTTACACACTTATGTTCGGACCTGGTAAGTTTTCCCGTGTTGAGTCAAATTAAGCCGCAGGCTCCACTCCTGGTGGTGCCCTTCCGTCAATTCCTTTAAGTTTCAGCTTTGCAACCATACTTCCCCCGGAGCCCAAAAGCTTTGGTTTCCCGGGAAGCGACTGAGAGAGCCATAGAAGTAGCTACTCCCAATTGCTAGCTGGCATCGTTTATGGTTAGAACTAGGGCGGTATCTGATCGCCTTCGAACCTCTAACTTTCGTTCTTGATTAATGAAAACATCTTTGGCAAATGCTTTCGCTTAAGTTAGTCTTACGACGGTCCAAGAATTTCACCTCTCGCGTCGTAATACTAATGCCCCCAAACTGCTTCTATTAATCATTACCTCTTGATCTAAAAACCAATGAAAGTAGATCAGAGGTCTTATTTCATTATTCCATGCACAAAATATTCAGGCATTTGGAGCCTGCTTTAAGCACTCTAATTTGTTCAAAGTAATTGTACCGGCCCACAACAACACTCGATGAAGAGCACTGAAGCAGGTTTAAGTAGGAGGTATACATAATCATACAAAAGCACAATTGATATATTAGAACTCCACCGGTAATACGCTTGCATACATAAGGTAATGTAAAATCCACAATTATAGTTTTACTACCCGTATGAAGCACAAATTCAACTACGAACGTTTTAACCGCAACAACTTTAATATACGCTATTGGAGCTGGAATTACCGCGGCTGCTGGCACCAGACTTGCCCTCCAATAGGTCCTTGTTAACGGATTTAAAGTGTACTCATTCCAATTACAGGGCCTCGGATATGAGTCCTGTATTGTTATTTTTCGTCACTACCTCCCCGAACTGGGAGTGGGTAATTTACGCGCCTGCTGCCTTCCTTAGATGTGGTAGCCGTTTCTCAGGCTCCCTCTCCGGAATCGAACCCTGATTCCCCGTTACCCGTAGCAACCATGGTAGTCCTAGATACTACCATCAATAGTTGATAGGGCAGACATTTGAAAGATCTGTCGTCGGTACTAGACCATACGATCGGCAAATTATCTAGAGTTCAACCATATTAACGATTTCCGAAAAAATCGCTTGGTTTTAGCCTAATAAAAGCACACGTTCCATAAGGTCCGTGTTTATATTGCATGTATTAGCTCTAGAATTACCACAGTTATCCAAGTAACTGTTAACGATCTAATGAACCATAACTGATATAATGAGCCTTTTGCGGTTTCACTTTTAATTCGTGTGTACTTAGACATGCATGGCTTAATCTTTGAGACAAGCATATAACTACTGGCAGGATCAACCAGAATAATGTTATTTATTTATATTTTATATTTGAAAAATTGAAAAATAACATGATTCCTCTTATGTTATCTCTCATAACAACTGACTCTGATAATTTTTTTATTAAAAGATTTGCCAATTTGTAATCGAGAATAAAGGGAAAATGCATTTTACAAAGGTTCAAGTACAACTTTTTCAGAAAACATCAATAAGAGAACCTATAATATAGTGAACTCTTTTCGTAGTAATTGAGTTTATTTACTTAGCTGAGCACCTTTCAAATACATATCAATGATATTTTCAAATTTCTAATAAATTCTTTTACTTTCTTTGAAGTAAATTTTATATATTTTTTAAAAATATATTATTTTTTTATGAACCAAGAATTAAAAATTCTTTTATCATTTATTTACTTCACACTACCCATAAATGTGAAGTAAATTTCTAATGCGGACTTCTAATCCGTCATGGGCTCAACCATTTTGTTTTTTGGTACCTTTCGCTTTCACAGGCAGATCCAAGAAAATTACTTCATAGAAATAAATTCTCGAAATCTCAGTACCTACCCCTAATTGGTTGTTATTTCTCGACTATAAAAGCTAGTTTATAGACCGTGAAGTTACGATACATTGGCACTTGCGTCCAACGTGGGGAAAACGAAAAATTTTCTCGATTCCTTAAAGTAGTTTAGAAACAGACATTATCGCAGCAACCTTTGTGATGCCAAAAAAACATTTTGAATAAAGTCTTTGGACTTAGAAAATTTTTTGGACTTAAAAAATTTTTTCAACTTGAAAAAATTTTATTTACTCTTTTC
This sequence comes from Baccha elongata, assembly GCA_951217065.1. Lineage (NCBI taxonomy): Eukaryota > Metazoa > Arthropoda > Insecta > Diptera > Syrphidae > Baccha > Baccha elongata. The sequence goes on from CATNUY010000030.1 coordinate 11,337, forward strand.
ATTGATTTCGGACTTAGAATAATTTTTTATATATTATTTTCATGATATGTCTTATATTTGCCTTCAATTTGTGGATATTTTTCTTTTGTGTAATATAATAATATTTTTTTGCAACTTTTAGGTCCCTTCCACATAATAGATTATAAATGCGCTTCTTCGCACCTCAGACTGTGAGGGTAGAAAAAACATTTGATTAAAGTCTTTGGACTTAGAAAATTTTTTGGACTTAAAAAATTTTTTCAACTTGAAAAAATTTTATTTACTCTTTTCATTGATTTCGGACTTAGAATAATTTTTTATATATTATTTTCATGATATGTCTTATATTTGCCTTCAATTTGTGGATATTTTTCTTTTGTGTAATATAATAATATTTTTTTGCAACTTTTAGGTCCCTTCCACATAATAGATTATAAACGCGCTTCTTCGCACCTCAGACTGTGAGGGTAGAAAAAACATTTGATTAAAGTCTTTGGACTTAGAAAATTTTTTGGACTTAAAAAATTTTTTCAACTTGAAAAAATTTTATTTACTCTTTTCATTGATTTCGGACTTAGAATAATTTTTTATACATTATTTTCATGGTATGTCTTATATTTGCCTTCAATTTGTGGATATTTTTCTTTTGTGTAATATAATAATATTTTTTTGCAACTTTTAGGTCCCTTCCACATAATAGATTATAAACGCGCTTCTTCGCACCTCAGACTGTGAGGGTGGAAAAAACATTTGATTAAAGTCTTTGGACTTAGAAAATTTTTTGGACTTAAAAAATTTTTTCAACTTGAAAAAATTTTATTTACTCTTTTCATTGATTTCGGACTTAGAATAATTTTTTATATATTATTTTCATGATATGTCTTATATTTGCCTTCAATTTGTGGATATTTTTCTTTTGTGTAATATAATAATATTTTTTTGCAACTTTTAGGTCCCTTCCACATAATAGATTATAAACGCGCTTCTTCGCACCTCAGACTGTGAGGGTAGAAAAAACATTTGATTAAAGTCTTTGGACTTAGAAAATTTTTTGGACTTAAAAAATTTTTTCAACTTGAAAAAATTTTATTTACTCTTTTCATTGATTTCGGACTTAGAATAATTTTTTATATATTATTTTCATGATATGTCTTATATTTGCCTTCAATTTGTGGATATTTTTCT
>CATNUY010000030.1:27500-35000 GCA_951217065.1 Baccha elongata
TGGTCGTTCCTGTTGCCAGGATGAGCAAAAAGCCCATTTTTAATAACAAACGGATACTCAACAGGTTACGGAATTGGAACCGTATTCCCTTTCGTTCAAAATTTATCAAGTATTTTATTTTTATAAAATAAAAATTAATCCAAAATCATGCATTTTTATTTATTTATTTATATAAAACCACCAAAAATCTTTTTTTTTCTTGCCTTTTAATATTTATATTTTTAATAACTTGAAAATTTTCGGCTTTCGCCTTGAACTTAGGACCGACTAACTCGTGATCAACCACTGTTCACACGAAACCCTTCTCCACTTCAGTCCTCCAAGGTCTCATTCGATTATTTGCTACTACCACCAAGATCTGTACCAATAGCGGCTCCATGCAGGCTTACGCCAAACACTTCTAAGCACACCATTGTACCCTCCTACTCACTAAAGTTTCAAAATTTATATTCAATCGAAACTGAAATATAAATCATTTACTTTAGCGATAATGTGTAGGTATACAACTTAAGCGCCATCCATTTTAAGGGCTAGTTGCTTCGGCAGGTGAGTTGTTACACACTCCTTAGCGGATTACGACTTCCATGTCCACCGTCCTGCTGTCTTAAGCAACCAACGCCTTTCATGGTATCTGCATGAGTTGTTAATTTGGGCACCTTAACATTATGTTTGGTTCATCCCACAGCGCCAGTTCTGCTTACCAAAAGTGGCCCACTGGGCACAATATATCATAACCTAAACCTTCATATCAAGAAAGGCTAGGTTCTTACCCATTTAAAGTTTGAGAATAGGTTAAGATCGTTTCGACCCTAAGGCCTCTAATCATTCGCTTTACCAGATAAGATTATTTTATATAATTTTTCAATGCACCAGCTATCCTGAGGGAAACTTCGGAGGGAACCAGCTACTAGATGGTTCGATTAGTCTTTCGCCCCTATACTCAATTCTGACAATCGATTTGCACGTCAGAACTGTTTCGGTCTTCCATCAGGGTTTCCCCTGACTTCAACCTGATCAAGTATAGTTCACCATCTTTCGGGTCACAGCATATATGCTCAAGGTACGCTCTAGTTAGAGGCATAAATAATATAAATATCATTACGCATAACTGTATAGAACGCCCCGGGATTGAATTTATATTTCATAATAAAATTTAAACTAATCCCATTTTAACAGTTAAGTTAATTATGCCATTGGGTTTTATTAAAAATACCCAATGACTTGCACATATGTTAGACTCCTTGGTCCGTGTTTCAAGACGGGTCCCGAAGGTATCCTGAATCTATCGCATTGTTAATCATAATAGTGCATATAATTAAATAAACAAATCAATAGATCCATCTATTATTATAAAATTCCGAGGAATTTAAGCACATTATATAATTATATCTGACAATGATTTATCCAATCAAATACATTTATTTTATGTTAGAAATCCGAAAATAACTAATTTGAATAAACTTAAGTATAAGATCTTTTGATAAATATTTATGACATTATCAGATTACAATGTCCTTATATGAAAAAATTGCACACTATTTTTATTTTTAATTTTATATTAGTGATGAATTTTTCATAACGGATATTCAGGTTCATCGGGTTTAACCTCTAAGCAGTTTCACGTACTGTTTAACTCTCTATTCAGAGTTCTTTTCAACTTTCCCTCACGGTACTTGTTTACTATCGGTCTCATGGTTATATTTAGTTTTAGATGGAGTTTACCACCCACTTAGTGCTGCACTATCAAGCAACACGACTCTTTGGAAACATCTTCTAGTAATCATTAACGTTATACGGGCCTGGCACCCTCTATGGGTAAATGGCCTCATTTAAGAAGGACTTAAATCGTTAATTTCTCATACTAGATTATAGATGTTCCATACACTGCATCCCATATTTGCCATAAAGACAAAATGGCTTAGTGCTGAACTGATTTCTTTTCGCTCGCCGCTACTAAGAAAATCCTTGTTAGTTTCTTTTCCTTCCCTCATTAATATGCTTAAATTCGGGGAGTTATCTCATATGAGTTGAGGTTGTTTAACATAGCTTACATTTTATTATTTTATATACTCAGGATTTGAAATCAAATCTATTTATCAAATTTTAGAGGTGAATATTTTTGTTTGCCTTCAGATTAGTTTTTTTAATAAATTTACTTTACTTCTTTATATACTTTTATTTTTATTTTTGTAATTTTTCGCTTATTGTCTCAAAGTATATTTTATTCTAATTGCTCGCTTATTGTCTTATTTTTGATAAATTTTTGTAAAGTATATTTTATTCTAATTGTTCGCTTTTGTCTCATTTTTGATAAATTTTTGTTTAGTATATTTATACTAATTCATCCTCTTTTAATTAATTGATAATATAGAATTTGAAATTCATTTTGAGGTATACTTTGTAAATTAATATTATGAATTTAATAAAAAATCCAGTAATATAACATGTGCTTAAGCAGATTTTAAAAGAATAATAATTATATTAAAATTCTTCTTCATCTACAAGCAACTTTTTTAGCATAGTATCACAACCCTCAACCATATGTAGTCCAAGCAGCACTTCAAAATTAATTAAAGTACATAACAGCATGGACTGCGATATGCGTTCAAAATGTCGATGTTCATGTGTCCTGCAGTTCACACGATGACGCACAGTTTGCTGCGTTCTTCATCGACCCATGAGCCGAGTGATCCACCGCTTAGAGTGATAATTTTGTTTTTTTTTACAAGTCAATAATTTTAATAAAAGAAATATAAAATTTCTAATATTATTTTTTTAATTAATGTTTATATGTTGCGAATGTCAAATTCCGAAGAATCTTTAACTTATGAATAAGTACAACATTGTCCATTAATATTTTCTTGATTAGTCTTCTTTTCTAGATAAATGTTCATTTGACATTTTTTTATAATTTTATTTAAAAATATAGCGTTGCCCCAAGCGCATATTTTTTTCTTTTTGATTAGTCGTCTTCTTTTCTATATAAATATTCATTTTATAATTTTATTTAAAAATATAGCGTTGCCAAGGCGCATATTTTTTTCTTTCCGATTAGTCTTCTTTTCTATATAAATGTTCATTTAACATTTTTTTATAATTTTATTTAAAAATATAGCGTTGCCCCAAGCGCATATTTTTTTCTTTTTGATTAGTCTTCTTCTCTATATAAATGTTCATTTAACATTTTTTTATAATTTTATTTAAAAATATAGCGTTGCCCCAAGCGCATATTTTTTTCTTTTTGATTAGTCTTCTTCTCTATATAAATGTTCATTTAACATTTTTTATAATTTTTCTTAAAAATATAGCGTTCACCAAGCGCATATTTTTCTTTCTTTTATATTGCAATTTAATTTATTGACAATATTTTTTCTTATAATTTTTCATTTTCATTTCGTTTTTTTTTTTTTTCATTTTATTTTATATGCATTTTATGCATATTTTGATATTGCAATTTTATTTATTGCCATTTTGTTTTTGTATATATAAATTTTATATATTATATTTGTTTTTGCTTTTTATTTTAATTGTTTCTTTTTAAGAAGGAACACGTTAATGATCCTTCCGCAGGTTCACCTACGGAAACCTTGTTACGACTTTTACTTCCTCTAAATACTCAAGTTCGGTCAACTTCTGCGAAACAACCGTAACACGTGAGCGTCACAGTGATCACGTCCGGAGACCTCACTAAATAATTCAATCGGTAGTAGCGACGGGCGGTGTGTACAAAGGGCAGGGACTTAATCAATACGAGTTAATGACTCACACTTACTGGGAATTCCAAGTTCATGTGAACAGTTTCAGTTCACAATCCCAAGCATGAAAGTGGTTCAGCGGTTTACCCGGACCTCTCGGTCTAGGAAATACACGTTGATACTTTCATTGTAGCGCGCGTGCAGCCCAGGACATCTAAGGGCATTCCAGACCTGTTATTGCTCAATCTCATTATTGCTAGACGCAATTTGTCCATTTAAGAAGCTAGTGTCCTTATAATGGGACAAACAAACAGGTACGACTCCACTAACATAAACACATTCAAACACGTCTATATTTTACTATATTCATGAATAAAGGCTATGAAAGCTTCAACACCATAATCCTGAAAGCATCTATTTAATATATTTGAGTCTCGTTCGTTATCGGAATTAACCAGACAAATCACTCCACGAACTAAGAACGGCCATGCACCACCACCCATAGATTCGAGAAAGAGCTATCAATCTGTCTTACACACTTATGTTCGGACCTGGTAAGTTTTCCCGTGTTGAGTCAAATTAAGCCGCAGGCTCCACTCCTGGTGGTGCCCTTCCGTCAATTCCTTTAAGTTTCAGCTTTGCAACCATACTTCCCCCGGAGCCCAAAAGCTTTGGTTTCCCGGGAAGCGACTGAGAGAGCCATAGAAGTAGCTACTCCCAATTGCTAGCTGGCATCGTTTATGGTTAGAACTAGGGCGGTATCTGATCGCCTTCGAACCTCTAACTTTCGTTCTTGATTAATGAAAACATCTTTGGCAAATGCTTTCGCTTAAGTTAGTCTTACGACGGTCCAAGAATTTCACCTCTCGCGTCGTAATACTAATGCCCCCAAACTGCTTCTATTAATCATTACCTCTTGATCTAAAAACCAATGAAAGTAGATCAGAGGTCTTATTTCATTATTCCATGCACAAAATATTCAGGCATTTGGAGCCTGCTTTAAGCACTCTAATTTGTTCAAAGTAATTGTACCGGCCCACAACAACACTCGATGAAGAGCACTGAAGCAGGTTTAAGTAGGAGGTATACATAATCATACAAAAGCACAATTGATATATTAGAACTCCACCGGTAATACGCTTGCATACATAAGGTAATGTAAAATCCACAATTATAGTTTTACTACCCGTATGAAGCACAAATTCAACTACGAACGTTTTAACCGCAACAACTTTAATATACGCTATTGGAGCTGGAATTACCGCGGCTGCTGGCACCAGACTTGCCCTCCAATAGGTCCTTGTTAACGGATTTAAAGTGTACTCATTCCAATTACAGGGCCTCGGATATGAGTCCTGTATTGTTATTTTTCGTCACTACCTCCCCGAACTGGGAGTGGGTAATTTACGCGCCTGCTGCCTTCCTTAGATGTGGTAGCCGTTTCTCAGGCTCCCTCTCCGGAATCGAACCCTGATTCCCCGTTACCCGTAGCAACCATGGTAGTCCTAGATACTACCATCAATAGTTGATAGGGCAGACATTTGAAAGATCTGTCGTCGGTACTAGACCATACGATCGGCAAATTATCTAGAGTTCAACCATATTAACGATTTCCGAAAAAATCGCTTGGTTTTAGCCTAATAAAAGCACACGTTCCATAAGGTCCGTGTTTATATTGCATGTATTAGCTCTAGAATTACCACAGTTATCCAAGTAACTGTTAACGATCTAATGAACCATAACTGATATAATGAGCCTTTTGCGGTTTCACTTTTAATTCGTGTGTACTTAGACATGCATGGCTTAATCTTTGAGACAAGCATATAACTACTGGCAGGATCAACCAGAATAATGTTATTTATTTATATTTTATATTTGAAAAATTGAAAAATAACATGATTCCTCTTATGTTATCTCTCATAACAACTGACTCTGATAATTTTTTTATTAAAAGATTTGCCAATTTGTAATCGAGAATAAAGGGAAAATGCATTTTACAAAGGTTCAAGTACAACTTTTTCAGAAAACATCAATAAGAGAACCTATAATATAGTGAACTCTTTTCGTAGTAATTGAGTTTATTTACTTAGCTGAGCACCTTTCAAATACATATCAATGATATTTTCAAATTTCTAATAAATTCTTTTACTTTCTTTGAAGTAAATTTTATATATTTTTTAAAAATATATTATTTTTTTATGAACCAAGAATTAAAAATTCTTTTATCATTTATTTACTTCACACTACCCATAAATGTGAAGTAAATTTCTAATGCGGACTTCTAATCCGTCATGGGCTCAACCATTTTGTTTTTTGGTACCTTTCGCTTTCACAGGCAGATCCAAGAAAATTACTTCATAGAAATAAATTCTCGAAATCTCAGTACCTACCCCTAATTGGTTGTTATTTCTCGACTATAAAAGCTAGTTTATAGACCGTGAAGTTACGATACATTGGCACTTGCGTCCAACGTGGGGAAAACGAAAAATTTTCTCGATTCCTTAAAGTAGTTTAGAAACAGACATTATCGCAGCAACCTTTGTGATGCCAAAAAAACATTTTGAATAAAGTCTTTGGACTTAGAAAATTTTTTGGACTTAAAAAATTTTTTCAACTTGAAAAAATTTTATTTACTCTTTTCATTGATTTCGGACTTAGAATAATTTTTTATATATTATTTTCATGATATGTCTTATATTTGCCTTCAATTTGTGGATATTTTTCTTTTGTGTAATATAATAATATTTTTTTGCAACTTTTAGGTCCCTTCCACATAATAGATTATAAATGCGCTTCTTCGCACCTCAGACTGTGAGGGTAGAAAAAACATTTGATTAAAGTCTTTGGACTTAGAAAATTTTTTGGACTTAAAAAATTTTTTCAACTTGAAAAAATTTTATTTACTCTTTTCATTGATTTCGGACTTAGAATAATTTTTTATATATTATTTTCATGATATGTCTTATATTTGCCTTCAATTTGTGGATATTTTTCTTTTGTGTAATATAATAATATTTTTTTGCAACTTTTAGGTCCCTTCCACATAATAGATTATAAATGCGCTTCTTCGCACCTCAGACTGTGAGGGTGGAAAAAACATTTGATTAAAGTCTTTGGACTTAGAAAATTTTTTGGACTTAAAAAATTTTTTCAACTTGAAAAAATTTTATTTACTCTTTTCATTGATTTCGGACTTAGAACAATTTTTTATATATTATTTTCATGATATGTCTTATATTTGCCTTCAATTTGTGGATATTTTTCTTTTGTGTAATATAATAATATTTTTTTGCAACTTTTAGGTCCCTTCCACATAATAGATTATAAACGCGCTTCTTCGCACCTCAGACTGTGAGGGTAGAAAAAACATTTGATTAAAGTCTTTGGACTTAGAAAATTTTTTGGACTTAAAAAATTTTTTCAACTTGAAAAAATTTTATTTACTCTTTTCATTGATTTCGGACTTAGAATAATTTTTTATATATTATTTTCATGATATGTCTTATATTTGCCTTCAATTTGTGGATATTTTTCTTTTGTGTAATATAATAATATTTTTTTGCAACTTTTAGGTCCCTTCCACATAATAGATTATAAACGCGCTTCTTCGCACCTCAGACTGTGAGGGTAGAAAAAACATTTGATTAAAGTCTTTGGACTTAGAAAATTTTTTGGACTTAAAAAATTTTTTCAACTTGAAAAAATTTTATTTACTCTTTTCATTGATTTCGGACTTAGAATAATTTTTTATATATTATTTTCATGATATGTCTTATATTTGCCTTCAATTTGTGGATATTTTTCT
>CATNUY010000030.1:40000-47500 GCA_951217065.1 Baccha elongata
CGCCCCGGGATTGAATTTATATTTCATAATAAAATTTAAACTAATCCCATTTTAACAGTTAAGTTAATTATGCCATTGGGTTTTATTAAAAATACCCAATGACTTGCACATATGTTAGACTCCTTGGTCCGTGTTTCAAGACGGGTCCCGAAGGTATCCTGAATCTATCGCATTGTTAATCATAATAGTGCATATAATTAAATAAACAAATCAATAGATCCATCTATTATTATAAAATTCCGAGGAATTTAAGCACATTATATAATTATATCTGACAATGATTTATCCAATCAAATACATTTATTTTATGTTAGAAATCCGAAAATAACTAATTTGAATAAACTTAAGTATAAGATCTTTTGATAAATATTTATGACATTATCAGATTACAATGTCCTTATATGAAAAAATTGCACACTATTTTTATTTTTAATTTTATATTAGTGATGAATTTTTCATAACGGATATTCAGGTTCATCGGGTTTAACCTCTAAGCAGTTTCACGTACTGTTTAACTCTCTATTCAGAGTTCTTTTCAACTTTCCCTCACGGTACTTGTTTACTATCGGTCTCATGGTTATATTTAGTTTTAGATGGAGTTTACCACCCACTTAGTGCTGCACTATCAAGCAACACGACTCTTTGGAAACATCTTCTAGTAATCATTAACGTTATACGGGCCTGGCACCCTCTATGGGTAAATGGCCTCATTTAAGAAGGACTTAAATCGTTAATTTCTCATACTAGATTATAGATGTTCCATACACTGCATCCCATATTTGCCATAAAGACAAAATGGCTTAGTGCTGAACTGATTTCTTTTCGCTCGCCGCTACTAAGAAAATCCTTGTTAGTTTCTTTTCCTTCCCTCATTAATATGCTTAAATTCGGGGAGTTATCTCATATGAGTTGAGGTTGTTTAACATAGCTTACATTTTATTATTTTATATACTCAGGATTTGAAATCAAATCTATTTATCAAATTTTAGAGGTGAATATTTTTGTTTGCCTTCAGATTAGTTTTTTTAATAAATTTACTTTACTTCTTTATATACTTTTATTTTTATTTTTGTAATTTTTCGCTTATTGTCTCAAAGTATATTTTATTCTAATTGCTCGCTTATTGTCTTATTTTTGATAAATTTTTGTAAAGTATATTTTATTCTAATTGTTCGCTTTTGTCTCATTTTTGATAAATTTTTGTTTAGTATATTTATACTAATTCATCCTCTTTTAATTAATTGATAATATAGAATTTGAAATTCATTTTGAGGTATACTTTGTAAATTAATATTATGAATTTAATAAAAAATCCAGTAATATAACATGTGCTTAAGCAGATTTTAAAAGAATAATAATTATATTAAAATTCTTCTTCATCTACAAGCAACTTTTTTAGCATAGTATCACAACCCTCAACCATATGTAGTCCAAGCAGCACTTCAAAATTAATTAAAGTACATAACAGCATGGACTGCGATATGCGTTCAAAATGTCGATGTTCATGTGTCCTGCAGTTCACACGATGACGCACAGTTTGCTGCGTTCTTCATCGACCCATGAGCCGAGTGATCCACCGCTTAGAGTGATAATTTTGTTTTTTTTTACAAGTCAATAATTTTAATAAAAGAAATATAAAATTTCTAATATTATTTTTTTAATTAATGTTTATATGTTGCGAATGTCAAATTCCGAAGAATCTTTAACTTATGAATAAGTACAACATTGTCCATTAATATTTTCTTGATTAGTCTTCTTTTCTAGATAAATGTTCATTTGACATTTTTTTATAATTTTATTTAAAAATATAGCGTTGCCCCAAGCGCATATTTTTTTCTTTTTGATTAGTCGTCTTCTTTTCTATATAAATATTCATTTTATAATTTTATTTAAAAATATAGCGTTGCCAAGGCGCATATTTTTTTCTTTCCGATTAGTCTTCTTTTCTATATAAATGTTCATTTAACATTTTTTTATAATTTTATTTAAAAATATAGCGTTGCCCCAAGCGCATATTTTTTTCTTTTTGATTAGTCTTCTTCTCTATATAAATGTTCATTTAACATTTTTTTATAATTTTATTTAAAAATATAGCGTTGCCCCAAGCGCATATTTTTTTCTTTTTGATTAGTCTTCTTCTCTATATAAATGTTCATTTAACATTTTTTATAATTTTTCTTAAAAATATAGCGTTCACCAAGCGCATATTTTTCTTTCTTTTATATTGCAATTTAATTTATTGACAATATTTTTTCTTATAATTTTTCATTTTCATTTCGTTTTTTTTTTTTTTCATTTTATTTTATATGCATTTTATGCATATTTTGATATTGCAATTTTATTTATTGCCATTTTGTTTTTGTATATATAAATTTTATATATTATATTTGTTTTTGCTTTTTATTTTAATTGTTTCTTTTTAAGAAGGAACACGTTAATGATCCTTCCGCAGGTTCACCTACGGAAACCTTGTTACGACTTTTACTTCCTCTAAATACTCAAGTTCGGTCAACTTCTGCGAAACAACCGTAACACGTGAGCGTCACAGTGATCACGTCCGGAGACCTCACTAAATAATTCAATCGGTAGTAGCGACGGGCGGTGTGTACAAAGGGCAGGGACTTAATCAATACGAGTTAATGACTCACACTTACTGGGAATTCCAAGTTCATGTGAACAGTTTCAGTTCACAATCCCAAGCATGAAAGTGGTTCAGCGGTTTACCCGGACCTCTCGGTCTAGGAAATACACGTTGATACTTTCATTGTAGCGCGCGTGCAGCCCAGGACATCTAAGGGCATTCCAGACCTGTTATTGCTCAATCTCATTATTGCTAGACGCAATTTGTCCATTTAAGAAGCTAGTGTCCTTATAATGGGACAAACAAACAGGTACGACTCCACTAACATAAACACATTCAAACACGTCTATATTTTACTATATTCATGAATAAAGGCTATGAAAGCTTCAACACCATAATCCTGAAAGCATCTATTTAATATATTTGAGTCTCGTTCGTTATCGGAATTAACCAGACAAATCACTCCACGAACTAAGAACGGCCATGCACCACCACCCATAGATTCGAGAAAGAGCTATCAATCTGTCTTACACACTTATGTTCGGACCTGGTAAGTTTTCCCGTGTTGAGTCAAATTAAGCCGCAGGCTCCACTCCTGGTGGTGCCCTTCCGTCAATTCCTTTAAGTTTCAGCTTTGCAACCATACTTCCCCCGGAGCCCAAAAGCTTTGGTTTCCCGGGAAGCGACTGAGAGAGCCATAGAAGTAGCTACTCCCAATTGCTAGCTGGCATCGTTTATGGTTAGAACTAGGGCGGTATCTGATCGCCTTCGAACCTCTAACTTTCGTTCTTGATTAATGAAAACATCTTTGGCAAATGCTTTCGCTTAAGTTAGTCTTACGACGGTCCAAGAATTTCACCTCTCGCGTCGTAATACTAATGCCCCCAAACTGCTTCTATTAATCATTACCTCTTGATCTAAAAACCAATGAAAGTAGATCAGAGGTCTTATTTCATTATTCCATGCACAAAATATTCAGGCATTTGGAGCCTGCTTTAAGCACTCTAATTTGTTCAAAGTAATTGTACCGGCCCACAACAACACTCGATGAAGAGCACTGAAGCAGGTTTAAGTAGGAGGTATACATAATCATACAAAAGCACAATTGATATATTAGAACTCCACCGGTAATACGCTTGCATACATAAGGTAATGTAAAATCCACAATTATAGTTTTACTACCCGTATGAAGCACAAATTCAACTACGAACGTTTTAACCGCAACAACTTTAATATACGCTATTGGAGCTGGAATTACCGCGGCTGCTGGCACCAGACTTGCCCTCCAATAGGTCCTTGTTAACGGATTTAAAGTGTACTCATTCCAATTACAGGGCCTCGGATATGAGTCCTGTATTGTTATTTTTCGTCACTACCTCCCCGAACTGGGAGTGGGTAATTTACGCGCCTGCTGCCTTCCTTAGATGTGGTAGCCGTTTCTCAGGCTCCCTCTCCGGAATCGAACCCTGATTCCCCGTTACCCGTAGCAACCATGGTAGTCCTAGATACTACCATCAATAGTTGATAGGGCAGACATTTGAAAGATCTGTCGTCGGTACTAGACCATACGATCGGCAAATTATCTAGAGTTCAACCATATTAACGATTTCCGAAAAAATCGCTTGGTTTTAGCCTAATAAAAGCACACGTTCCATAAGGTCCGTGTTTATATTGCATGTATTAGCTCTAGAATTACCACAGTTATCCAAGTAACTGTTAACGATCTAATGAACCATAACTGATATAATGAGCCTTTTGCGGTTTCACTTTTAATTCGTGTGTACTTAGACATGCATGGCTTAATCTTTGAGACAAGCATATAACTACTGGCAGGATCAACCAGAATAATGTTATTTATTTATATTTTATATTTGAAAAATTGAAAAATAACATGATTCCTCTTATGTTATCTCTCATAACAACTGACTCTGATAATTTTTTTATTAAAAGATTTGCCAATTTGTAATCGAGAATAAAGGGAAAATGCATTTTACAAAGGTTCAAGTACAACTTTTTCAGAAAACATCAATAAGAGAACCTATAATATAGTGAACTCTTTTCGTAGTAATTGAGTTTATTTACTTAGCTGAGCACCTTTCAAATACATATCAATGATATTTTCAAATTTCTAATAAATTCTTTTACTTTCTTTGAAGTAAATTTTATATATTTTTTAAAAATATATTATTTTTTTATGAACCAAGAATTAAAAATTCTTTTATCATTTATTTACTTCACACTACCCATAAATGTGAAGTAAATTTCTAATGCGGACTTCTAATCCGTCATGGGCTCAACCATTTTGTTTTTTGGTACCTTTCGCTTTCACAGGCAGATCCAAGAAAATTACTTCATAGAAATAAATTCTCGAAATCTCAGTACCTACCCCTAATTGGTTGTTATTTCTCGACTATAAAAGCTAGTTTATAGACCGTGAAGTTACGATACATTGGCACTTGCGTCCAACGTGGGGAAAACGAAAAATTTTCTCGATTCCTTAAAGTAGTTTAGAAACAGACATTATCGCAGCAACCTTTGTGATGCCAAAAAAACATTTTGAATAAAGTCTTTGGACTTAGAAAATTTTTTGGACTTAAAAAATTTTTTCAACTTGAAAAAATTTTATTTACTCTTTTCATTGATTTCGGACTTAGAATAATTTTTTATATATTATTTTCATGATATGTCTTATATTTGCCTTCAATTTGTGGATATTTTTCTTTTGTGTAATATAATAATATTTTTTTGCAACTTTTAGGTCCCTTCCACATAATAGATTATAAATGCGCTTCTTCGCACCTCAGACTGTGAGGGTAGAAAAAACATTTGATTAAAGTCTTTGGACTTAGAAAATTTTTTGGACTTAAAAAATTTTTTCAACTTGAAAAAATTTTATTTACTCTTTTCATTGATTTCGGACTTAGAATAATTTTTTATATATTATTTTCATGATATGTCTTATATTTGCCTTCAATTTGTGGATATTTTTCTTTTGTGTAATATAATAATATTTTTTTGCAACTTTTAGGTCCCTTCCACATAATAGATTATAAATGCGCTTCTTCGCACCTCAGACTGTGAGGGTGGAAAAAACATTTGATTAAAGTCTTTGGACTTAGAAAATTTTTTGGACTTAAAAAATTTTTTCAACTTGAAAAAATTTTATTTACTCTTTTCATTGATTTCGGACTTAGAACAATTTTTTATATATTATTTTCATGATATGTCTTATATTTGCCTTCAATTTGTGGATATTTTTCTTTTGTGTAATATAATAATATTTTTTTGCAACTTTTAGGTCCCTTCCACATAATAGATTATAAACGCGCTTCTTCGCACCTCAGACTGTGAGGGTAGAAAAAACATTTGATTAAAGTCTTTGGACTTAGAAAATTTTTTGGACTTAAAAAATTTTTTCAACTTGAAAAAATTTTATTTACTCTTTTCATTGATTTCGGACTTAGAATAATTTTTTATATATTATTTTCATGATATGTCTTATATTTGCCTTCAATTTGTGGATATTTTTCTTTTGTGTAATATAATAATATTTTTTTGCAACTTTTAGGTCCCTTCCACATAATAGATTATAAACGCGCTTCTTCGCACCTCAGACTGTGAGGGTAGAAAAAACATTTGATTAAAGTCTTTGGACTTAGAAAATTTTTTGGACTTAAAAAATTTTTTCAACTTGAAAAAATTTTATTTACTCTTTTCATTGATTTCGGACTTAGAATAATTTTTTATATATTATTTTCATGATATGTCTTATATTTGCCTTCAATTTGTGGATATTTTTCTTTTGTGTAATATAATAATATTTTTTTGCAACTTTTAGGTCCCTTCCACATAATAGATTATAAATGCGCTTCTTCGCACCTCAGACTGTGAGGGTAGAAAAAACATTTGATTAAAGTCTTTGGACTTAGAAAATTTTTTGGACTTAAAAAATTTTTTCAACTTGAAAAAATTTTATTTACTCTTTTCATTGATTTCGGACTTAGAATAATTTTTTATATATTATTTTCATGATATGTCTTATATTTGCCTTCAATTTGTGGATATTTTTCTTTTGTGTAATATAATAATATTTTTTTGCAACTTTTAGGTCCCTTCCACATAATAGATTATAAACGCGCTTCTTCGCACCTCAGACTGTGAGGGTAGAAAAAACATTTGATTAAAGTCTTTGGACTTAGAAAATTTTTTGGACTTAAAAAATTTTTTCAACTTGAAAAAATTTTATTTACTCTTTTCATTGATTTCGGACTTAGAATAATTTTTTATACATTATTTTCATGGTATGTCTTATATTTGCCTTCAATTTGTGGATATTTTTCTTTTGTGTAATATAATAATATTTTTTTGCAACTTTTAGGTCCCTTCCACATAATAGATTATAAACGCGCTTCTTCGCACCTCAGACTGTGAGGGTAGAAAAAACATTTGATTAAAGTCTTTGGACTTAGAAAATTTTTTGGACTTAAAAAATTTTTTCAACTTGAAAAAATTTTATTTACTCTTTTCATTGATTTCGGACTTAGAATAATTTTTTATATATTATTTTCATGATATGTCTTATATTTGCCTTCAATTTGTGGATATTTTTCTTTTGTGTAATATAATAATATTTTTTTGCAACTTTTAGGTCCCTTCCACATAATAGATTATAAACGCGCTTCTTCGCACCTCAGACTGTGAGGGTAGAAAAAACATTTGATTAAAGTCTTTGGACTTAGAAAATTTTTTGGACTTAAAAAATTTTTTCAACTTGAAAAAATTTTATTTACTCTTTTCATTGATTTCGGACTTAGAATAATTTTTTATATATTATTTTCATGATATATTTTATATTTGCCTTAAATTTGTGGATGGCAAAAAAAACATTTGATGAAAGTCTTTAGACTTAGAAAATTTTT
>CATNUY010000031.1:15000-27500 GCA_951217065.1 Baccha elongata
AAGGTAAGTAAAACCTTGCGATGGTGGTAATGGACCAACCAAATCCATATGGATATGGGAAAATCTACCTTCAGGAACAAGAAACTTTCCATGTTCAGAAGTCGTATGTCTGGTAATTTTTGATTTTTGACAAGAGATGCAACTTTTCGTCCATCGATTGACATCACCGTTCATCTTAGGCCAAAAATATTTTGAAGTGATTACTTTTCGCATTGCTTTTGAACCTGGATGTGAAAGTTTGTGATGGTTGTCAAAAATTGTTCGGCGGAAAATGTCGGGAATGTAAGGACGATTTTTTCCGGTGGACGTTTCGCACCAAATGTCAACATCATTTAATGGAATATTACTTTTTAACAATTCGAAAGGTGGATTTTCACGCTTTAAAAGCATTTTAAGCTCGTCGTCATTTTCTTGCTCTTTAGCCAAACTCGGAATGCTGACATTTTTAAAATTTATCAATTCGACGTATAATCGCGATAAAGTGTCAGCGACGATATTTTGTGTGCCTTTGATATAGCGAATATCGGTTGTGAATTCAGCGATAAAATCTAAATGTCGAGTTTGACGAGGCGATTTTTCTGTTTTTGAGCAGATGGCGTTTGTGAGCGGTTTATGGTCGGTAAAAACAGTAAATTGTCTACCTTCTACATAATACCGAAAATGTTTGACGTTTTTAAATATCGCAAGGAGTTCGCGATCGAACGTAGAATATTTTCTTTCGGCGGGGCTCAGACGTGTGGAATAGAAACCCAATGGTTCCCAACAGTTATTATGGTATTGCTGGAGGACTCCTCCGATAGCGTCGTTAGAAGCGTCTACCATAATACTGATTTGCGCTAGAGGCTTTGGATGAAAAAGCATAGTGCGTTGCGATAGATCTCGCTTGAGAACTTGGAACGCTTCTTCGCACGTGTCTGGCCATTGAAAAATTGGTTTTACTTTTGATTTTTTATCGGTTTTCACATTTTTTAGTAATTCGTAAAGACATTTAGCTTTTGACGCCATACTTGGCATAAAACGATTATAAAAGTTAATCATGCCGAGGAAACGCTGTAGTTGTTTGATAGAGCAGGGACTAGGAAATTCGTTTATGGCTTTGACGCGTTCTTGCGAAGGAATGATTCCACGTTTGGAAATGTTGTAACCCAGAAAATTGAGCTCGTTTACTCCTAGTTCGCATTTTGCCACATTGACATTAAGTCCGTGCTCTTGCAATTTACGAAAAACTTTTCGCAAATGCACCTTGTGTTCCTCGGTTGATTTACTTGAAACCAGTATGTCGTCTAGGTAAACGAAAACAAATGGAAGATCACCTAAAATGCTGTTCATAAAACGTTGAAAAGTTTGCGCACCGTTGCGCACGCCGAAAGGCATTCGAAGGAATTCGAAAAGCCCGAAAGGTGTTATGACAGCCGTTTTATGAACGTCTTCCTCCGCGACCGGTATTTGGTGGTAAGCGCGTACCAAATCTATTTTCGAATAGATTGAGCAACCTTCAAGGTTAGCAGTGCAGTCTTGAGCGTTTGAAATCGGATGTTTGTCTGGTATTGTCGCTTGGTTTAGCCATCGGTAATCACCACATGGTCGAAAATCGAGTGGATCCTTTTTTGGAACCATATGAAGCGGTGAAGCGACGTGTGATTTAGAAACACGACAAATACCCAAACGAGCTTTTGCAAAAGTGCATTATCGGAAGTCTGAGTTGCATTAAGTTGCGAAATCTGTGGACAAGTGCTTTGGGAGGAGTCATGGAGTCTGTCGGCTAGCGCGAAAAGTTCGCTTTCTGTTTGCGTACTCTCCACCGCCATGAGGCAAACCCGTATGTTTGGTGGCAGCCGATTTAGCCATAGTTTTTTGACTAGTGGTGTATTCACCAGATTGTTGCCGCTTGCCAGACTCTCCATGCTTCTATAAAGCTCAGATGGCTTCATGTCCCCAAGTTCCACTTTCGTTAAGAGGGCGTCCAAACGTTTTTCCGCGCTGTCCCGATTTCTTTCTAACAAAACTTTTTTTAAATTCTCATATTTTTCTGTGACGGGAGGTGAAACTAAAACATCTGCAACCGATTCCATAGTTTGATTATTTAGTGAAGCCACTAAATAATCGT
Source organism: Baccha elongata (assembly GCA_951217065.1). Classification (NCBI taxonomy): domain Eukaryota; kingdom Metazoa; phylum Arthropoda; class Insecta; order Diptera; family Syrphidae; genus Baccha; species Baccha elongata. The sequence continues at coordinate 17,108 of CATNUY010000031.1, forward strand.
ACTTTGTGCCGGATGCAGTAATGTTTTTGAGTCTGAATTGGGTTTCTATTTGTGGAAACCATAGATCGGGCCGATTATTCCAAAACGGTGGAATTTTTATGGAAATCAGCGATGCTTGATTTGCAGTGTCTGCGAGGGTCAATACTTCCTCTTCGATTTCTGCAGAACCGCCGGGTTTCACCGTAGGCATTTCGAACACGGAAAAAAAATTTATCCACGAAAAAAATTTATTTGAGTCCGCAAAAAAAAATTTTGAGTCCGCGAAAAAATGTTGCTTTGGCTTCAGCTAACCATATCCTTAAACCGATTCCGAATTCAAACGATTGAACCGGTATAAATTTTCTGACGCGCGATGACGTTTTGATTGGGAGGAGATAAAGCGGGAATTTCAATCCACCGCATGCAATGTACCGTAGCAAGAGGAAAAGAAAAAAAAAACTGTAAACCTACCAAATAACGCGTCGAAAATACCACACAAAAAACTTCACCAAAAATAAAAAAAAAATTTCACTCAAGGAATATAAATTTAATATAAATGTATATATTATTATTAATATCGTACTCACTGTACTTTTATATAATTTTGATATACAAAATATATATATATATATATGTAAATGATGATGATAGCGAGCTTATGTTGTTGATGATGGTGGTGGTAACGGGATGGTATGATGCTTGTTGCTCTGCTGCCCGAATGGCGTGACACAATAATGCGTTTCGATTTCTTGGCAAGATTGTTGTCGTCGTCAAAAAAAAATTTTTGCGTGGCGCTCTTTGGCCAAGCGTTGTGGTGGCTATTTGCGGCGGTGGTTTTTGTCTTTTTGCCTCGACGTTGGCAAAGGGCTATGCTGAGCGTTGAGCGGTAGCGCTCCCTTGAACACTTCTGGCCCAGTATATGTTGGCTTTAGGGCCACTAAATCTGGAGAGCACAATGGCTCCGTCGGGGTCACCAATTTGTGCCTGTCGTGGTAGTTCGCACAGTGGCACAATCTTTGTGCTGCCAATTGATTTGTGCCTGTCGTGGTAGTTCGCACGGTGGCACGATCTTTGTGCTGCCAATTGTCACCACTAAATATGGTACCTGAACCGACACTCACTTTGTAGTGATTTTTGTTGGAAATAAAAAACTTTTTAATTTAAATTCAGTAATATATAATATGTTTACTTTATTATTAGCTTAGTTTTACTTTAGGTTTAAGTTTTTTAACAAATTTAGATTTTAGCTTTAGTTTTAGATATTAGTTTAATGCGCTGGCCACGTTAGCTTGAGAGCTGTCAGAAAAAGAATTAGAATCAATGAAAAATCATTCCGGAAAAGGAATGGCGAACATCGTTTTTTCTTATGAAAGTTTTCTTGTCTAATGGCTTGTTATCGTGATAATAACATTGGCAAGGTTATGTAGACTCTCACTTAGGTTTACACAATTAGGTTTACACCTTGTGAGATGCTACAAACAACAACAACATTAACAACAACAACAACAACAACAACAACAACAACAACAACAACAACAACAACAACAACAACAACAACAACAACAACAACAACAACAACAACAACAACAACAACAACAACAACAACAACAACAACAACAACAACAACAACAACAACAACAACAACAACAACAACAACAACAACAACAACAACAACAACAACAACAACAACAACAACAACAACAACAACAACAACAACAACAACAACAACAACAACAACAACAACAACAACAACAACAACAACAACAACAACAACAACAACAACAACAACAACAACAACAACAACAACAACAACAACAACAACAACAACAACAACAACAACAACAACAACAACAACAACAACAACAACAACAACAACAACAACAACAACAACAACAACAACAACAACAACAACAACAACAACAACAACAACAACAACAACAACAACAACAACAACAACAACAACAACAACAACAACAACAACAACAACAACAACAACAACAACAACAACAACAACAACAACAACAACAACAACAACAACAACAACAACAACAACAACAACAACAACAACAACAACAACAACAACAACAACAACAACAACAACAACAACAACAACAACAACAACAACAACAACAACAACAACAACAACAACAACAACAACAACAACAACAACAACAACAACAACAACAACAACAACAACAACAACAACAACAACAACAACAACAACAACAACAACAACAACAACAACAACAACAACAACAACAACAACAACAACAACAACAACAACAACAACAACAACAACAACAACAACAACAACAACAACAACAACAACAACAACAACAACAACAACAACAACAACAACAACAACAACAACAACAACAACAACAACAACAACAACAACAACAACAACAACAACAACAACAACAACAACAACAACAACAACAACAACAACAACAACAACAACAACAACAACAACAACAACAACAACAACAACAACAACAACAACAACAACAACAACAACAACAACAACAACAACAACAACAACAACAACAACAACAACAACAACAACAACAACAACAACAACAACAACAACAACAACAACAACAACAACAACAACAACAACAACAACAACAACAACAACAACAACAACAACAACAACAACAACAACAACAACAACAACAACAACAACAACAACAACAACAACAACAACAACAACAACAACAACAACAACAACAACAACAACAACAACAACAACAACAACAACAACAACAACAACAACAACAACAACAACAACAACAACAACAACAACAACAACAACAACAACAACAACAACAACAACAACAACAACAACAACAACAACAACAACAACAACAACAACAACAACAACAACAACAACAACAACAACAACAACAACAACAACAACAACAACAACAACAACAACAACAACAACAACAACAACAACAACAACAACAACAACAACAACAACAACAACAACAACAACAACAACAACAACAACAACAACAACAACAACAACAACAACAACAACAACAACAACAACAACAACAACAACAACAACAACAACAACAACAACAACAACAACAACAACAACAACAACAACAACAACAACAACAACAACAACAACAACAACAACAACAACAACAACAACAACAACAACAACAACAACAACAACAACAACAACAACAACAACAACAACAACAACAACAACAACAACAACAACAACAACAACAACAACAACAACAACAACAACAACAACAACAACAACAACAACAACAACAACAACAACAACAACAACAACAACAACAACAACAACAACAACAACAACAACAACAACAACAACAACAACAACAACAACAACAACAACAACAACAACAACAACAACAACAACAACAACAACAACAACAACAACAACAACAACAACAACAACAACAACAACAACAACAACAACAACAACAACAACAACAACAACAACAACAACAACAACAACAACAACAACAACAACAACAACAACAACAACAACAACAACAACAACAACAACAACAACAACAACAACAACAACAACAACAACAACAACAACAACAACAACAACAACAACAACAACAACAACAACAACAACAACAACAACAACAACAACAACAACAACAACAACAACAACAACAACAACAACAACAACAACAACAACAACAACAACAACAACAACAACAACAACAACAACAACAACAACAACAACAACAACAACAACAACAACAACAACAACAACAACAACAACAACAACAACAACAACAACAACAACAACAACAACAACAACAACAACAACAACAACAACAACAACAACAACAACAACAACAACAACAACAACAACAACAACAACAACAACAACAACAACAACAACAACAACAACAACAACAACAACAACAACAACAACAACAACAACAACAACAACAACAACAACAACAACAACAACAACAACAACAACAACAACAACAACAACAACAACAACAACAACAACAACAACAACAACAACAACAACAACAACAACAACAACAACAACAACAACAACAACAACAACAACAACAACAACAACAACAACAACAACAACAACAACAACAACAACAACAACAACAACAACAACAACAACAACAACAACAACAACAACAACAACAACAACAACAACAACAACAACAACAACAACAACAACAACAACAACAACAACAACAACAACAACAACAACAACAACAACAACAACAACAACAACAACAACAACAACAACAACAACAACAACAACAACAACAACAACAACAACAACAACAACAACAACAACAACAACAACAACAACAACAACAACAACAACAACAACAACAACAACAACAACAACAACAACAACAACAACAACAACAACAACAACAACAACAACAACAACAACAACAACAACAACAACAACAACAACAACAACAACAACAACAACAACAACAACAACAACAACAACAACAACAACAACAACAACAACAACAACAACAACAACAACAACAACAACAACAACAACAACAACAACAACAACAACAACAACAACAACAACAACAACAACAACAACAACAACAACAACAACAACAACAACAACAACAACAACAACAACAACAACAACAACAACAACAACAACAACAACAACAACAACAACAACAACAACAACAACAACAACAACAACAACAACAACAACAACAACAACAACAACAACAACAACAACAACAACAACAACAACAACAACAACAACAACAACAACAACAACAACAACAACAACAACAACAACAACAACAACAACAACAACAACAACAACAACAACAACAACAACAACAACAACAACAACAACAACAACAACAACAACAACAACAACAACAACAACAACAACAACAACAACAACAACAACAACAACAACAACAACAACAACAACAACAACAACAACAACAACAACAACAACAACAACAACAACAACAACAACAACAACAACAACAACAACAACAACAACAACAACAACAACAACAACAACAACAACAACAACAACAACAACAACAACAACAACAACAACAACAACAACAACAACAACAACAACAACAACAACAACAACAACAACAACAACAACAACAACAACAACAACAACAACAACAACAACAACAACAACAACAACAACAACAACAACAACAACAACAACAACAACAACAACAACAACAACAACAACAACAACAACAACAACAACAACAACAACAACAACAACAACAACAACAACAACAACAACAACAACAACAACAACAACAACAACAACAACAACAACAACAACAACAACAACAACAACAACAACAACAACAACAACAACAACAACAACAACAACAACAACAACAACAACAACAACAACAACAACAACAACAACAACAACAACAACAACAACAACAACAACAACAACAACAACAACAACAACAACAACAACAACAACAACAACAACAACAACAACAACAACAACAACAACAACAACAACAACAACAACAACAACAACAACAACAACAACAACAACAACAACAACAACAACAACAACAACAACAACAACAACAACAACAACAACAACAACAACAACAACAACAACAACAACAACAACAACAACAACAACAACAACAACAACAACAACAACAACAACAACAACAACAACAACAACAACAACAACAACAACAACAACAACAACAACAACAACAACAACAACAACAACAACAACAACAACAACAACAACAACAACAACAACAACAACAACAACAACAACAACAACAACAACAACAACAACAACAACAACAACAACAACAACAACAACAACAACAACAACAACAACAACAACAACAACAACAACAACAACAACAACAACAACAACAACAACAACAACAACAACAACAACAACAACAACAACAACAACAACAACAACAACAACAACAACAACAACAACAACAACAACAACAACAACAACAACAACAACAACAACAACAACAACAACAACAACAACAACAACAACAACAACAACAACAACAACAACAACAACAACAACAACAACAACAACAACAACAACAACAACAACAACAACAACAACAACAACAACAACAACAACAACAACAACAACAACAACAACAACAACAACAACAACAACAACAACAACAACAACAACAACAACAACAACAACAACAACAACAACAACAACAACAACAACAACAACAACAACAACAACAACAACAACAACAACAACAACAACAACAACAACAACAACAACAACAACAACAACAACAACAACAACAACAACAACAACAACAACAACAACAACAACAACAACAACAACAACAACAACAACAACAACAACAACAACAACAACAACAACAACAACAACAACAACAACAACAACAACAACAACAACAACAACAACAACAACAACAACAACAACAACAACAACAACAACAACAACAACAACAACAACAACAACAACAACAACAACAACAACAACAACAACAACAACAACAACAACAACAACAACAACAACAACAACAACAACAACAACAACAACAACAACAACAACAACAACAACAACAACAACAACAACAACAACAACAACAACAACAACAACAACAACAACAACAACAACAACAACAACAACAACAACAACAACAACAACAACAACAACAACAACAACAACAACAACAACAACAACAACAACAACAACAACAACAACAACAACAACAACAACAACAACAACAACAACAACAACAACAACAACAACAACAACAACAACAACAACAACAACAACAACAACAACAACAACAACAACAACAACAACAACAACAACAACAACAACAACAACAACAACAACAACAACAACAACAACAACAACAACAACAACAACAACAACAACAACAACAACAACAACAACAACAACAACAACAACAACAACAACAACAACAACAACAACAACAACAACAACAACAACAACAACAACAACAACAACAACAACAACAACAACAACAACAACAACAACAACAACAACAACAACAACAACAACAACAACAACAACAACAACAACAACAACAACAACAACAACAACAACAACAACAACAACAACAACAACAACAACAACAACAACAACAACAACAACAACAACAACAACAACAACAATAACAACAATAACAACAATAACAACAATAACAACAACAACAACAACAACAACAACAACAACAACAACAACAACAACAACAACAACAACAACAACAACAACAACAACAACAACAACAACAACAACAACAACAACAACAACAACAACAACAACAACAACAACAACAACAACAACAACAACAACAACAACAACAACAACAACAACAACAACAACAACAACAACAACAACAACAACAACAACAACAACAACAACAACAACAACAACAACAACAACAACAACAACAACAACAACAACAACAACAACAACAACAACAACAACAACAACAACAACAACAACAACAACAACAACAACAACAACAACAACAACAACAACAACAACAACAACAACAACAACAACAACAACAACAACAACAACAACAACAACAACAACAACAACAACAACAACAACAACAACAACAACAACAACAACAACAACAACAACAACAACAACAACAACAACAACAACAACAACAACAACAACAACAACAACAACAACAACAACAACAACAACAACAACAACAACAACAACAACAACAACAACAACAACAACAACAACAACAACAACAACAACAACAACAACAACAACAACAACAACAACAACAACAACAACAACAACAACAACAACAACAACAACAACAACAACAACAACAACAACAACAACAACAACAACAACAACAACAACAACAACAACAACAACAACAACAACAACAACAACAACAACAACAACAACAACAACAACAACAACAACAACAACAACAACAACAACAACAACAACAACAACAACAACAACAACAACAACAACAACAACAACAACAACAACAACAACAACAACAACAACAACAACAACAACAACAACAACAACAACAACAACAACAACAACAACAACAACAACAACAACAACAACAACAACAACAACAACAACAACAACAACAACAACAACAACAACAACAACAACAACAACAACAACAACAACAACAACAACAACAACAACAACAACAACAACAACAACAACAACAACAACAACAACAACAACAACAACAACAACAACAACAACAACAACAACAACAACAACAACAACAACAACAACAACAACAACAACAACAACAACAACAACAACAACAACAACAACAACAACAACAACAACAACAACAACAACAACAACAACAACAACAACAACAACAACAACAACAACAACAACAACAACAACAACAACAACAACAACAACAACAACAACAACAACAACAACAACAACAACAACAACAACAACAACAACAACAACAACAACAACAACAACAACAACAACAACAACAACAACAACAACAACAACAACAACAACAACAACAACAACAACAACAACAACAACAACAACAACAACAACAACAACAACAACAACAACAACAACAACAACAACAACAACAACAACAACAACAACAACAACAACAACAACAACAACAACAACAACAACAACAACAACAACAACAACAACAACAACAACAACAACAACAACAACAACAACAACAACAACAACAACAACAACAACAACAACAACAACAACAACAACAACAACAACAACAACAACAACAACAACAACAACAACAACAACAACAACAACAACAACAACAACAACAACAACAACAACAACAACAACAACAACAACAACAACAACAACAACAACAACAACAACAACAACAACAACAACAACAACAACAACAACAACAACAACAACAACAACAACAACAACAACAACAACAACAACAACAACAACAACAACAACAACAACAACAACAACAACAACAACAACAACAACAACAACAACAACAACAACAACAACAACAACAACAACAACAACAACAACAACAACAACAACAACAACAACAACAACAACAACAACAACAACAACAACAACAACAACAACAACAACAACAACAACAACAACAACAACAACAACAACAACAACAACAACAACAACAACAACAACAACAACAACAACAACAACAACAACAACAACAACAACAACAACAACAACAACAACAACAACAACAACAACAACAACAACAACAACAACAACAACAACAACAACAACAACAACAACAACAACAACAACAACAACAACAACAACAACAACAACAACAACAACAACAACAACAACAACAACAACAACAACAACAACAACAACAACAACAACAACAACAACAACAACAACAACAACAACAACAACAACAACAACAACAACAACAACAACAACAACAACAACAACAACAACAACAACAACAACAACAACAACAACAACAACAACAACAACAACAACAACAACAACAACAACAACAACAACAACAACAACAACAACAACAACAACAACAACAACAACAACAACAACAACAACAACAACAACAACAACAACAACAACAACAACAACAACAACAACAACAACAACAACAACAACAACAACAACAACAACAACAACAACAACAACAACAACAACAACAACAACAACAACAACAACAACAACAACAACAACAACAACAACAACAACAACAACAACAACAACAACAACAACAACAACAACAACAACAACAACAACAACAACAACAACAACAACAACAACAACAACAACAACAACAACAACAACAACAACAACAACAACAACAACAACAACAACAACAACAACAACAACAACAACAACAACAACAACAACAACAACAACAACAACAACAACAACAACAACAACAACAACAACAACAACAACAACAACAACAACAACAACAACAACAACAACAACAACAACAACAACAACAACAACAACAACAACAACAACAACAACAACAACAACAACAACAACAACAACAACAACAACAACAACAACAACAACAACAACAACAACAACAACAACAACAACAACAACAACAACAACAACAACAACAACAACAACAACAACAACAACAACAACAACAACAACAACAACAACAACAACAACAACAACAACAACAACAACAACAACAACAACAACAACAACAACAACAACAACAACAACAACAACAACAACAACAACAACAACAACAACAACAACAACAACAACAACAACAACAACAACAACAACAACAACAACAACAACAACAACAACAACAACAACAACAACAACAACAACAACAACAACAACAACAACAACAACAACAAC
>CATNUY010000031.1:37500-50521 GCA_951217065.1 Baccha elongata
CAACAACAACAACAACAACAACAACAACAACAACAACAACAACAACAACAACAACAACAACAACAACAACAACAACAACAACAACAACAACAACAACAACAACAACAACAACAACAACAACAACAACAACAACAACAACAACAACAACAACAACAACAACAACAACAACAACAACAACAACAACAACAACAACAACAACAACAACAACAACAACAACAACAACAACAACAACAACAACAACAACAACAACAACAACAACAACAACAACAACAACAACAACAACAACAACAACAACAACAACAACAACAACAACAACAACAACAACAACAACAACAACAACAACAACAACAACAACAACAACAACAACAACAACAACAACAACAACAACAACAACAACAACAACAACAACAACAACAACAACAACAACAACAACAACAACAACAACAACAACAACAACAACAACAACAACAACAACAACAACAACAACAACAACAACAACAACAACAACAACAACAACAACAACAACAACAACAACAACAACAACAACAACAACAACAACAACAACAACAACAACAACAACAACAACAACAACAACAACAACAACAACAACAACAACAACAACAACAACAACAACAACAACAACAACAACAACAACAACAACAACAACAACAACAACAACAACAACAACAACAACAACAACAACAACAACAACAACAACAACAACAACAACAACAACAACAACAACAACAACAACAACAACAACAACAACAACAACAACAACAACAACAACAACAACAACAACAACAACAACAACAACAACAACAACAACAACAACAACAACAACAACAACAACAACAACAACAACAACAACAACAACAACAACAACAACAACAACAACAACAACAACAACAACAACAACAACAACAACAACAACAACAACAACAACAACAACAACAACAACAACAACAACAACAACAACAACAACAACAACAACAACAACAACAACAACAACAACAACAACAACAACAACAACAACAACAACAACAACAACAACAACAACAACAACAACAACAACAACAACAACAACAACAACAACAACAACAACAACAACAACAACAACAACAACAACAACAACAACAACAACAACAACAACAACAACAACAACAACAACAACAACAACAACAACAACAACAACAACAACAACAACAACAACAACAACAACAACAACAACAACAACAACAACAACAACAACAACAACAACAACAACAACAACAACAACAACAACAACAACAACAACAACAACAACAACAACAACAACAACAACAACAACAACAACAACAACAACAACAACAACAACAACAACAACAACAACAACAACAACAACAACAACAACAACAACAACAACAACAACAACAACAACAACAACAACAACAACAACAACAACAACAACAACAACAACAACAACAACAACAACAACAACAACAACAACAACAACAACAACAACAACAACAACAACAACAACAACAACAACAACAACAACAACAACAACAACAACAACAACAACAACAACAACAACAACAACAACAACAACAACAACAACAACAACAACAACAACAACAACAACAACAACAACAACAACAACAACAACAACAACAACAACAACAACAACAACAACAACAACAACAACAACAACAACAACAACAACAACAACAACAACAACAACAACAACAACAACAACAACAACAACAACAACAACAACAACAACAACAACAACAACAACAACAACAACAACAACAACAACAACAACAACAACAACAACAACAACAACAACAACAACAACAACAACAACAACAACAACAACAACAACAACAACAACAACAACAACAACAACAACAACAACAACAACAACAACAACAACAACAACAACAACAACAACAACAACAACAACAACAACAACAACAACAACAACAACAACAACAACAACAACAACAACAACAACAACAACAACAACAACAACAACAACAACAACAACAACAACAACAACAACAACAACAACAACAACAACAACAACAACAACAACAACAACAACAACAACAACAACAACAACAACAACAACAACAACAACAACAACAACAACAACAACAACAACAACAACAACAACAACAACAACAACAACAACAACAACCAACAACAACAACAACAACAACAACAACAACAACAACAACAACAACAACAACAACAACAACAACAACAACAACAACAACAACAACAACAACAACAACAACAACAACAACAACAACAACAACAACAACAACAACAACAACAACAACAACAACAACAACAACAACAACAACAACAACAACAACAACAACAACAACAACAACAACAACAACAACAACAACAACAACAACAACAACAACAACAACAACAACAACAACAACAACAACAACAACAACAACAACAACAACAACAACAACAACAACAACAACAACAACAACAACAACAACAACAACAACAACAACAACAACAACAACAACAACAACAACAACAACAACAACAACAACAACAACAACAACAACAACAACAACAACAACAACAACAACAACAACAACAACAACAACAACAACAACAACAACAACAACAACAACAACAACAACAACAACAACAACAACAACAACAACAACAACAACAACAACAACAACAACAACAACAACAACAACAACAACAACAACAACAACAACAACAACAACAACAACAACAACAACAACAACAACAACAACAACAACAACAACAACAACAACAACAACAACAACAACAACAACAACAACAACAACAACAACAACAACAACAACAACAACAACAACAACAACAACAACAACAACAACAACAACAACAACAACAACAACAACAACAACAACAACAACAACAACAACAACAACAACAACAACAACAACAACAACAACAACAACAACAACAACAACAACAACAACAACAACAACAACAACAACAACAACAACAACAACAACAACAACAACAACAACAACAACAACAACAACAACAACAACAACAACAACAACAACAACAACAACAACAACAACAACAACAACAACAACAACAACAACAACAACAACAACAACAACAACAACAACAACAACAACAACAACAACAACAACAACAACAACAACAACAACAACAACAACAACAACAACAACAACAACAACAACAACAACAACAACAACAACAACAACAACAACAACAACAACAACAACAACAACAACAACAACAACAACAACAACAACAACAACAACAACAACAACAACAACAACAACAACAACAACAACAACAACAACAACAACAACAACAACAACAACAACAACAACAACAACAACAACAACAACAACAACAACAACAACAACAACAACAACAACAACAACAACAACAACAACAACAACAACAACAACAACAACAACAACAACAACAACAACAACAACAACAACAACAACAACAACAACAACAACAACAACAACAACAACAACAACAACAACAACAACAACAACAACAACAACAACAACAACAACAACAACAACAACAACAACAACAACAACAACAACAACAACAACAATGTAATGACCCGCTCGCAACCGTGCTTTCCTTTTCGACAAAGGAGAAGAGTTGTACGGGGAGAGTTAAAATACTTTTTATGTTGGATAAAATTTTATTAAACAAGGAGGCCCGCTGTCTCAATGCTAGGCTGCGACCTCAGTGCTTTGTAAGTATTTATTATTTAATATCAAATAAGACCCGCTGTCTCAATGCATATGCTGCGATCTTATTTGATGTATGAATTAACTCTGCTTTATTCCTAATCATCCTACTCCTTTTATACTAATTTTGTCCATCGATTTGCATCCCCACCATGAACGCAAGCAATTCGGCACTTTTCAATATTCATATGAAAAGTGCGTCCTCATCATAATCCTGCTCTATGTCAATCGACACCTATATCCAAAATCGATGTTGCAATGATTTGCCCCACATAAAGTTTAACAGTTTATGCATGCGGTCATACACCCTTGACATTTGTTATCATGCACTTTACGTTGGCTCTTAGTTGAATTGTTTTGGTTCATATAGTCAAAGCTATATCGATACCCAATGTTCAACGAGCGACAATAATAATATTGCAACGTAAGTGATAACAGTTTGCCGGCCGCTATGCCTGTCGATATCCACAGTCATTAGTCATGCACAGGCCTGATGAGTGTGTATCTGCATATATCTATATATATAGCGGATACATACCAGGCATAGAACAAATTAAATGTTCCTGTGTCATAATTATGAATGGGTTCGTTTTGGGCTCACTGCATTTGTACATCATTTTGTATATTGGATAAGTGGATCGGTTGACAAGTACAAGGAAAACGAATACTGGACAAGTAATTGTATGCGCATGAGAATGGAAATCGATATGAGAAAAGTAAGGGTGCTTGTTTAGGTCGCATGTAGTGGCACACTACATCCCGCCCCCCTTGAAGAAAGAAAATTATACCTTGAAGAGGTGAATTTTCTGCAAAAGAAGCAGTAGGATGAAAAGGTTACATTTAAAATAACATATATATTTTTTTTCTAGTGTATAGTGTACATTCATTATATATATATTTTTTTTTGATTATTTGTTTGTAAATATATACATGTTTGTTTATTTGTAGATATCGACCTTTTTTTTTTTTTTTTTTTTTTTTTTTTTTTTTTTTTTTTTTTTCGTTATATAAAGCAAATTGTTTTTGATTTATTGGTAGTTTAGTGAAGATATTTTGGTAAGGTATGCAAAAATACTTATTTATAATATTATCGTGCTAATTAATAGTTTACGATTTATACAAGTGTACATATAAGTTATCAGAAAGTAAAATATTGAACATTTTTAGAAATTATTATTAATTTATAGAATATGTATGTAAGTTGCGAAAAGATGAAAGGATTACATTTTTTTTTTTTTTTTAAATGCATTGTAGGTTTTTTTTTTTTTGTAGGTTGTTTTTTTGTTTTTTTTTGTATGTACCATATAGGTTTAAATTTGAAATTGCTTGCGTTCATGGTGGGGATGTAAATCGATGGACAAAATTAGTATAAAAGGAGTAGGATGATTAGGAATAAAGCAGAGTTAATTCATACATCAAATAAGATCGCAGCATATGCATTGAGACAGCGGGTCTTATTTGATATTAAATAATAAATACTTACAAAACACTGAGGTCGCAGCCTAGCATTGAGACAGCGGGCCTCCTTGTTTAATAAAATTTTATCCAACATAAAAAGTATTTTAACTCTCCCCGTACAACTCTTGTACGGGGAGAGTTAAAATACTTTTTATGTTGGATAAAATTTTATTAAACAAGGAGGCCCGCTGTCTCAATGCTAGGCTGCGACCTCAGTGCTTTGTAAGTATTTATTATTTAATATCAAATAAGACCCGCTGTCTCAATGCATATGCTGCGATCTTATTTGATGTATGAATTAACTCTGCTTTATTCCTAATCATCCTACTCCTTTTATACTAATATTGTCCATCGATTTACATCCCCACCATGAACGCAAGCATTTCGGCACTTTTCAATATTCATATGAAAAGTGCGTCCTCATCATAATCTTGCTCTATGTCAATCGACACCTATATCCAAAATCGATGTTGCAATGATTTGCCCCACATAAAGTTTAACAGTTTATGCATGCGGTCATACACCCTTGACATTTGTTATCTTGCACTTTACGTTGGCTCTTGGTTGAATTGTTTTGGTTCCTATAGTCAAAGCTATATCGATACCCAATGTTCAACGAGCGACAATAATAATATTGCAACGTAAGTGATAACAGTTTGCCGGCCGCTATGCCTGTAGATATCCACAGTCATTAGTCATGCACAGGCCCTGATGAGTGTGTATCTGCGTATACCTTATAGATATAGCGGATACATACCAGGCATAGAACAAATTAAATGTTCCTGTGTCATAATTATGAATGGGTTCGTTTTGGGCTCACTGCATTTGTACATCATTTTGTATATTGGATAAGTGGATCGGTTGACAAGTACAAGGAAAACGAATACTGGACAAGTAATTGTATGCGATCGCATGAGAATGGAAATCGATATGAGAAAAGTAAGGGTGCTTGTTTAGGTCGCATGTAGTGGCACACTACATCCCGCCCCCCTTGAAGAAAGAAAATTATGCCTTGAAGAGGTGAATTTTCTGCAAAAGAAGCAGTAGGATGAAAAGGTTACATTTAAAATAACATATATATTTTTTTCTTAGTGTATAGTGTACATTCATTATATATATATTTTTTTTGATTATTTGTTTGTAAATATATATATGTTTGTTTATTTGTAGATATCGACCTTTTTTTTTTTTTTTTTGTTTTTTCATTATATAAATTGTTTTTGCTTTATTAAGGTAGTTTAGTGAAGATATTTTGGTAAGGTATGCAAAAATACTTATTTATAATATTATCGTGCTAATTAATAGTTTACGATTTATACAAGTGTACATATAAGTTATCAGAAAGTAAAATATTGAACATTTTTAGAAATTATTATTAATTTATAGAATATGTATGTAAGTTGCGAAAGGATGAAAGGATTACATTTTTTTTTTAAATGCATTATAGGTTTTTTTTTGTAGGTTGTTTTTTTTTTGTTTGTTTTTTTTTTTTTTTTTTTTTTGTATATGTACCATACAGGTTTAAATTTGAAAAATGTAAAATATTTATCTTAAAAAAATTTTTAACATGAAGTTTTATATTAATAATTTAAATTTTTTTTTTTTAACAATCTTATATTTATGTATATATATTTTGTGGGTTACTTGGGATATTGGCGTAGGACAAATTTTGGAGAGGGTTCAAGTTTTGAATTAAAATTCGTTTCTACTATGGTATCTTTAGTTGAGGATTTTTGGGAGTTTTTGTCATGGAGTTGTATTTCAGTTTAACAGTTAAAATGGGTTGTAATTTGTATTACTATGTGGGGTAGTGTTATTGGTTTGGAATCATTCTATGAAAGGCTTCAGATCATTATTGTGTACTATTTTTGTTTTGTTTCTTATAGTTATTCCCGTTGTTTCGTCGGAAATAATTTTTGTTATTTCAAATGGTCCTTCCCATAGAGAAGAGAATTTGTTTTTTCTTGTATGGTTTTTGATAAGAACTTTGTCTCCTACATTAAATGTTTTTGGTTTTGAATGCTTGTCATAATATTTTTTTGACTTTTCTTTATTACATACTAAAGTCTCCCTGGCAATATGGAATCCGTGCTGTAATCGGGACTTTAGTTCGTTGTAGTAATTTTCATAATTATAGGTAGGTTGCGGATTTCTTTCAAGAATAGCTGGAATCCTGGCCGGATAACCGTACAATAGTTGGTGTGGCGTATAGCCAGTGCTGCTATGTGGGGTTGTGTTGAACACAAAAATAGCGTATGGGATCCATGTGTTCCATGAAAGGGGATCGCGATTCACATAATGCCTTAGATATTCGGCTAGTGTGCGGTGGCTACGTTCAAGTGCACCATTAGTTTGAGGGTGGTATGGGGTAGTTTGAATTTTCTTTATTTTGAGAAGTTTGCAAACTTCCTTGAACAATTGGCTGAGAAAGTTCGTGCCTTGATCCGTTAGGAGTGCTTCAGGAAATCCAAAGCGACATAAAATTTTTTTGACAAACTCCCTAGCTACTGTAGAGGCTTCTGCATTTTCTAGTGGTATAGCCTCAGTAAATTTGGTCAGGTCATCTTGAAAGGTAAGAAGATATTTATGGTTCTCGTAACTAATTGGAAGAGGCCCTACAATATCTAAAGCTACTCTTTCGAACGGAGTTGAGCTTGTTGTAGTAATCTTCATGGGAACTCGGGGATTCTGAATTAACTTGTTTGTCTGACAGGATTTACATTGTAGTATATAGTTTTTTATGTCATTGTTCATTGTTGGCCAATAATATTGTTGCTTAATTTTCTTTATAGTCCTTGTTATGCCTTGGTGACCTCCGAGAGGGGAGTCATGGAATTCATAAAGTACCTTTTTTATGGACTCGGTATTATCTAAAAATATCTTTTCATTGGTAAAAACGTAAACGACCTTGTTTTGATTTTGAAAAATTTGTGTTAAAATTGTTTTTAATTTAATTTTTGATTCAGTTTCCATGTGGGGTAACGAAAATCCGATTGACTGTTCATCAGTATTAAGTTCGCTAACTGAAGTGAGAAATGTTTTAATTATTTTCATATCTTTGTCAGTTCTGATTGGGATGGGTAAAGTAGATATAAAGAGTGTTTCATTATTATGTGAAAATGTGTAAAATTCTCCTATCTCTGGTTTATTAAAACTTGGAAATTTATTTTGTAAAAATTCTTCGTCTACTGATACTATTATTGGTAATATTATTACTTTAATTTTAGTTGTTTTGTTTTCAAAAATTGATCCATTATTTTCCACAAGAGTGAAGCTTGACAAGACTTCTATATTTTCTACCTCATCATCTTGTGTATTTACTTGGCTTACTTGATTTCTAGCTTGGTTGCGGGTTGTCACCAGTACCTTACTGTCGTTGTTAATTTTTACCCTACTGAGAGCGTCTGCGATGACATTACATTTGCCTTGTTTGTGAATAATGTTGAAGTCGTATTCTTCCATCAAGATGCGCCATCGTAACAATCTGGATGTGGGTTTTTTTTGTCCAATTAACCATAGTAAGTTGTTATGGTCTGTGTAAATAGTGAACTTTCGTCCATAGATATATGGTCGAAACTGTTTAAGTGCATACACAATTGCTAACAACTCCTTTTCAGACGTTGTGTATCTTGTTTCTTGATCATTGAGGGTTCGACTTATAAATGAAATTGGTTTATCGTGTCCAATCTGACCTTGAGAAAGAACCGCCCCTAAAGCTATATCGCTAGCGTCAGTAGTAACAATGAATTCTTTAGAAAAGTCAGGATAAGAAAGTATGGGAGGTTCTATAGTTTTTTGTTTCAAACTTCTAAAAGATTCATCGCAGAAGGCATCCCATTTAAAGATAGCGTCTTTTCGTAAAAGTTTTGTCATTGGTTTGGATAAATTTGCAAAATTGGGAATGAACTTTCGATAGTATCCCACGAAACCTAAAAATGATTTAACATCTTTTGGCTTTTTGGGCACGGGGAATGTTCTAACTGCCTTGATTTTTTCGGGATCAGGCTTGATTCCTTCTTCTGAAATAATATGCCCCAAGTAAATTAATTCTTTTTTTAGAAAGTTACACTTTTCTGGTTGGAGTTTCAAATTATGCTTCCTTAGACGTTTCAGAATGTTAACGAGCTTTCGGTTGTGGCTATCAAGATCATACCCATAGATGACGATGTCATCTACATAAACAAAACATTCGATACCCTGCAGTCCCATGAGAACATTATTCATGAGGCGTTGGAACGTAGCAGGGGCGTTTTTCAAACCAAATGGCATTCGGTTATATTCATAGTGACCAAATGGAGTGCTGAACGCGGTTTTTTCTTTATCAGCTTCGGCTACCAATATTTGGTGAAACCCTTTGGCTAAATCAAGAGTGCTGAAATATTTTGCCTGACCTAGCTGGTCGAAAATGTCTGTGATATTTGGCAATGGGTATGCATCTCCGATTGTTTGTTCATTTAATTTTCTGAAGTCTACGACTACTCTCCATTTTTTTTCGCCATCCTTACCAGATTTTTTCGGAACCAAGAGGAGAGGTGAGTTCCAGGGACTGAAGCTAGGTTGTATAATTGAATCATCAATCATTTCGTTTACCTGCTTGTGAATTTCTTGCTTCTGACTTTCGGGAAGCCTGTATGGTTTTAAGAATAATGGGGGCTTACTATCGTTGGTTATTATTTTATGTTCCATCGCATTGGTGTAGGTAAGGTGGTCACCTTTAAGGAAGAACAAATCATTGAATTCTCTACAGATGTTCAATATTGATTGTTGTTCCTCTTGATTGCAATGGTCCAGTTTTATAATTGTTTGTAGATCTGATAGTCTCTTCTCCAAGCGATCTATATGATTATCAGCTGAAATAATATTATAGTTATCAAGGGTATCCCATTTTAAATTTAAGTCGTTCGGATGAAGATTTTGTTTTTCTTCTAAAGTGTTCATTAATAAAATTTTTATTTTATTTTTTTCAGGTTTAACGATAGTTTCACCTACATACACCCCTGGGCAAATTTGTTTTTTCTCGATCACAATGTCCACAAGTTTTTTATTTCTTCCTTCAAATGAAATTTCCACCATTTTTTGACTACGAGGTGGAAGATGTAAATAAATATTTTTATCACCAGAATTGTTTCCTGATATAGTCTTACAAATTGCTGCATCTGTATTGATTACTGCTCCAGTTTCTTTGCTTCTTTGGCTGTCGTTCTCTGAAGTCTTACCTTTATTTATATTTGCTTCAGTTTCTTTGCCTTTTTGGCTGTCGTTTTCTAAAGTCTTAATGGTTGTATTTATTTTTTTCATTTGTTTGTTTGAAGATGCGGGTGATTCTTTGTTATCAGAGTCAATATTCATTTTAAGCTTATTTGAATTAAAGGTTTCGCTTGTGGTTTTAATACCACTACCTTCAATTTCAAAATCATTGCCCGTAGGCACCGCCTCGAGAGGGGTAGCTTTTTGATTATTATTTCCAATTACAAGGTTACCAACATTTTTGCTAAAATTAATTTCATTTATTTCTAAAACTTGTTTTTTGTAATTTAACTGGCATTTGTATTTGGCAAGGAAATCATTACCTAAAATACCATCATACTTTAAATTTATACTTGCAGTAAGGAGTTGAAAAGGGTGTTTTAAAGAAAGATTTTGTTCTTGGTTAATTATGAAAGAACCTGTTATTTCTCCCAGGGGTAAAGACTGAGTCACCAGAAATTGAGGATATGGCGCACCTTTTTTCTGGATTCACATTTGCCTCAAGTTCGTTTTTGTACAAACTTACATCTGCCCCAGTGTCTATTAGGAAGGTGGAGTAAGTTTTGTCTGATGGCTGGAATTGAATTCGGATTACCGGCTCATGAAACTCTGGGCAAAGGGAAACAGTCAGGCTTTTTATACTCATTGTTGCGGGTCGGCATTCAGATCTAGTCGGGAAGGATGACCCGTTGCTTCCTCCCGAGCATTGTCGTTTCCCGAATTTTGAGGATGAAAATCCTCACCAGATCTCCAAGAACAATAATGTCGTAATTCATGAGTTGAATTACCTTTAAATGGATTTTTATTATTCTGGTTTGTTTGTGAGTGTAGTTTTCGAAGCCTACACTCACTTTCCGTATGATAATTTTTCTTGCAATAGTTGCATTTCACAACTTCTGTTTTTGTGGTAATGTGTGGTAAGGTCTTGTTGCGGTAACAGGTTTGGGCAGAATGTCCCAAGATCCCGCAAATTTGACAGGTGGGTCGGAAGGAAAAGTTTGAGGTTGAATTTGGCTGTAAGGGGGGTTTATTTCTATAGGTAGGCATCTGCCTATCTATTCTTGCAGCATGGTTTTCTGCGAAAGTTATTAAATTTTTCAAGCTCTTTTCGCCGTGAGCTTGAACCATCAAACGTAAGTTTGGATTTAAGAGACCATCCTCAAATGTTTGAATCGCCAGTTTTTCATTCTCGTTAACCAGGTACTTCCTGATGGAGGCATCACTAGTATCTGAAAATGTTGCCGAGTTAAGGGAGGTTAATCGTTTTGATATTTTTTCCCCCAAATTCCTTAACTGACTCTTTGGCGTTTTGTTGAGTCGCCAGAAGTTCACTTTGGGCAACAAAACGAGTCTTAGTTTCTTTGTATTCTTCCTCTAATTTAACCACTAATTCACTCCACTTTGTGAAGGAATTGAACTGTATTAGTTCGAAAGCCGGACCTTGTAGCCTAGTTTTTATGATTTCGAGGAATGTTGTATGTTCCTCTTTTTTACATGACGAGAACAAGATGTTCCCACATGCGATGAATTTATTTAATTCACTAGGGTCACCATTGAAAGTGGGCACTATATTGAAAATGTCACTAATATTGACCTGAAAAGCCATTGCTTCGGATTTTGTTAGATTAAAGGGAAGAAAACGAAAATTTTCTAACCGTTTTAGGTTTTGTCGTGTACTAACAATTTTGAAGGAGAGAAAAAAAAATTTATTTGGGGGAGGGGAGGAAGAAGGATGTCCCAAAAATATATATATTTGTTTTTTTTTTTTTTTAAATTCTTACTTAAATAACTTTCTGCTTTTAGTTGTTGTTGTTGTTGTTGTTGTTGTTGTTATTGTTGTTGTTGCCGTTGTTGTTGCTGATTTTGGTGATGCCAGGCAAGCTTCACGCTCTAGAGTTGGTATTGTCCACCTGGTCTTTTAATTTCACTGCCTACTGTCTGCCAAATGCTTAAGCTCTACAGCTAGCAAGGTCTTACTCTTGTAGGACTTCTAACACTTCACAGGAAAAATTATTTATTTTTTTTTCTTTTACTTTCACTTCTTTTTTTTTTTCTTTTCTTTATTATTATATTTTTTTTTCACTTTTTACTTTAACTTTTTTTTTTTGCTGGTGTGTAGCCCCAGCACGCCTCAGAAGATCGGTCTTCTGTTTTGGTAGGAGATCACTTTTTAAAGGGGATCCCACCGCTGCCACCATGTAATGACCCGCTCGCAACCGTGCTTTCCTTTTCGACAAAGGAGAAGAGTTGTACGGGGAGAGTTAAAATACTTTTTATGTTGGATAAAATTTTATTAAACAAGGAGGCCCGCTGTCTCAATGCTAGGCTGCGACCTCAGTGCTTTGTAAGTATTTATTATTTAATATCAAATAAGACCCGCTGTCTCAATGCATATGCTGCGATCTTATTTGATGTATGAATTAACTCTGCTTTATTCCTAATCATCCTACTCCTTTTATACTAATATTGTCCATCGATTTACATCCCCACCATGAACGCAAGCATTTCGGCACTTTTCAATATTCATATGAAAAGTGCGTCCTCATCATAAT